>CAUYQU010094191.1:0-26011 GCA_963574635.1 Cheracebus regulus | reverse complement strand
TACCCTCAATTAGGACTCAGTGTCTTTGGTTCTCCTCCCCTTCTTCTTCTCCTTCTCCTTCTCCTCCTTCTTTCTTCTTCTCCTTCTCCTCCTCCTCCCCCTCCCCCTTTTTCTTTCTTCTTTCTTCTTCTTTTTTTTTTTGAAATAGTGTCTTGCTTTGTCTCCAGGCTGGAGTGCAGTGGCACAATATCAGCTTACTGCAACCTCTGCATCCCAGGTTCAAGTGATTCTCCTGCCTCAGCCTCCCTGGTAGCTGGAACTACAGGCGCGCACCACCACAGCTGGCTAATTTTTGTATTTTTAGTAGGCATGGGGTTTCACTATGTTGACCAGGATGGTCTTGATTTCCTGATCTCATGATCCTCCCTCCTCAGCCTCCCAAAGTGCTGGGATTACAGGCATGAACCACCGTGCCTGGCCTGGTTCCCTCCTTTGTGTCCGTGTGTTCTTGTTGTTTAGCTCCCACTTATAACATGTATATGAGAATGTGTATATTTGGTTTTCTGTTCCTGTGTTAGTTTGCTTAAGATAATGCCTCCAGCTCCATCCTTGTTGCTTCAAAGGACATGATCCCAATCATTTTTATGGCTGCATAGTATTCCTCGTGGATATGTACCACATTTTTTTAGTCCAGTGTACTGCTGATGGGCATTCAGGTTGTTTCCATGTCATTGCTATGGTGAATGGTGCTACAATTAACATATATGTGCATGTGTCTTTACAATAAAATAATTTATGTTCCTTCGGATCTATACCTAATAAAGGGATTACTGTGTTAAATGGTCTTTCTGTTTCAATTCATCTTTGAGGAATTCCCAAACTTCAGTTCCTCTTTGAGGAATTGCCAAATTTCAATTCCTCTTTGAGGAATGGTCAAAATGCTTTCCACAGTGGCTGAACTAATTTACATTCCCTGTAGCAGCATGTAAGCATTCTCTTTCCTCTTCAACCTTGCCAGTATCTGTTATTCTTTTGCTGTGCAGAAGCTCCTAAATGTAATTAGGTCCCACCTGTCAATTTTTTTTTTTTTGGCAATTGCTTTTGATATCTTTATTATGAAATCTTTGCCTGTCTCTATGCCCTGAATGGAACACCCTCAGTTATCTTCCAGGGTTTTTAAAGTTGTAGGTTTTAAATTTAAGTCTTTAATCTGTCCAGTTGATTTTTGTATATGATGAAAGGAGGGGGTCCAGTTTCAAGCTTCTGCATATAGCTAGTCAGTTACCCAGAACTGTTTATTATGTAGAAAGTCCTTTTTCCCCATTGCTTCTTTCTGTCGCGTTTGTCAAAGATCAGATAGTTGTGGGTGCCATATTACTTCTGAGCTCTCTATTCTGTTCCATTGATCTATATATCTGTTTTCATACCAGTACCATATTGTTTTGGTTACTGTGGCCTTGTCTTGTAGTTTGAAGTTGGTTAGCATGATGCCTCCAGCTTTGTTCATTTACTTAAGACGGTCTTGGCTATTTGACCTCTTTTTTGGTTCCATGTGAATTTTAAAATAATGTTCTACAATTCTATGCAGGATATCATTGGTAGTTTAATAGGAAGAGCATTAAATCTGTAAATTGCTTGGGAAGCATGGCTATTTTACTAATACTGATTATTTCTACATATGAGCATGGAATGTTTTTCCATGTGTTTGTATCATCTCTGACTTCTTTGAGCAGTATTTTGTAATTCTCATTGTAGGACTTTTCATCTCTCTGGTTAGCTGTACACCCAGGTATTTTATTATTTTTGTGGCTATTGTGAATAGAATTGTGTTCTTTATTTGGCTCTCAGCTTGGATATTGTTGGTGTATAGGAATGCTACTGATTTTTGTACATTTATTTTGTATCCTGAAAGTTTACTGAAGTTGTTTATCAGATCCGAGACTATGAGGTTTTCTAGGGATAGAATCATATCATCTGCAAACAGGGATAGTTTGACTTCTGATTAATATTTATACATCTATTTCAGTGAAAACATAGGAATGTTGGAAAAAACAGTATATTTTCTTTGGAAAAATACTAATTGAATATATATATATACTTTAAAATATTATATCAATATAATTAATATATATTAGAAATAATAAGTTAGTATTATTTCTTTGGGAAACAATGTTAATATTATATGTTTTATACAAGGTATGTTTGATACTTTTTAGCATATGGATTTGTTTTCTTTTAGGGGGGAGATAGTACAACACAATTCAAACTTTGTATAAGTTGAAAATATTGTTCCTTTATACCCATGCAATATTTAGAACTTGCTGTGTGTATAATTTCAAAAATAAGTAACAATAAAAAGAATTAGGATTTAAAAACTTTTTTAGCCATTTTACAATCTAAATTTGTGATTGTGTGTGTGTGTCTGTGTGTGTGTGTGTTTATATTTTAAATTACTGGAAATTTAAAATGGATTAGAAATTACGACTAAGTACCTAAACAAACTGGTCCTTCCCACAATAGGCAGCGCTGCTGTAGAATTTCTTACACTCAAGATGTTGTTGATTCCCTCCCTGTGGTTGTGTTCAGCATGTCTACCTGTATCATCTAATTGGCAGCTGGCAGAACATTCTATATTCTCTTTTCACATGTGCACTAATACCCCAGATACTTTTCACTGACTGAGTTGCCAAACAAATTCTTGTGTGATAAAATGCAATGATCTTGTCTGTCTTCACACTCCTTGACTATTTTCATTCTTTTTTACAAACCATGTTCTTCTTATATATATTCAACTGATCCAGCATTTCCACATTTCTTGAGTTCATTCCTTTATGATTCTCATGCAATGTATGTGAGGATTGATACAAATTACATTGAAATGTCATAGAGATGATATCAGGCAAATGCACAATATAAGAGAAATACCATGAGCCTAGAGGCATGCATGTTACATTCAGTAATTACAGTTATACAGTGTTCTTAAACATGCGAAGACCTTAGTCTTCTTGGATGGACTCAGTTGTGCTTTGATTTAGAGCATATTGTGGTTTGACTTGGAGCATAAAACAGACGTAAGAGACTCTTGACTCAGGTTTATTCAGGGGCATAGATCCTCTCTGGCTGATTAGAGAGGCTCCAAAGAGTAGGAGGAGATGTAGGATCGGGGCCTACATGATCTGTGAGAACTTGTGGAAAGAGAAACTAAGAGATCTCTGTGCTCTGTGTTTACGGCAGCAGACATGCATCTGTCGGCCTCTCATCCCATTGTCTCACTAATCTGTAGCACTCGGTAATTTTTTTGATTTTTATTTTTCTGGGTTCATAGTCACAAACTTTCATCACCATTTTTCCACTTTGGTTGCACATAGAAAAATTTTAATGCCAGGAATTATAGCATGATGATTATGTATGTATTTGTATATATTTTCCCATTTGGCTATTACCACAGGGAAAAAAAAGAAAATATTAAGAATGATGCAGTATATGTAAAGTCCAGGGAAAACATATTTATAACAAAGAGTACTATTGGCCTTGAAGCTATGATTAAATTTGCATATATTACTTTTGCCACACATCCATTGCTTTCTGAATATGACGTATATTCATAAAGACTAATGACACTGAAATGGTATTAAAATGCTCCAAGAAAACTGATTGCATTTCCTTATTTCCATTAGGTAGGAACTTAATACAAATACTGGTTGTCAGTCTTTGTAGATCACAATTACTTTTTCAGATAATAGATAGATGGCTCAGTACTGGTCACAGTTCGCATTTTTCTGACTGCCTTCCCAGGACCACAATCTGTAGCTCATCCTTGTAAAATAATGAACAACATCAAACTCTATAGCTTCATAAAAGGAAATGAAGTTTTATATTCTCTGTCAGACTGTAGTTTGGAATTACATTGCTATCCGGTTATATGAAGAACAAATACTGTAATTATCTCCTTTTTGAACTGTTTGCTCAGTTTAAGAATTATTAAACTATTTCCTGCACATATCATCCTTGGTTTATATTTTACATTGTTTCAATTACTTTTTTCTATGAGTTTTATGTTCCTTCACTACAAGTTTAATATTTTTGATATATGATAGGTGCTAATATCTGGTAAGATCTTCATTCCTTCATTACTATTCTTTTTATTCCAGAATCTATTAAGCAGTCTTACTCATTTACTTTTTAATGAGTTTTAGAATCATTTTGTCAGCTTTCATAAAGTATCTCATTAGGCTCTTAATTGGAAATGTGTTAAATCTATAACTTAACTTGGGAAGGGTTGTCATATCTTCTTGTATTCTTTCAAGTTACAATTAGATAATCATGGATTTTTCTGCTTTCAAGAGACAATAAAGAATTTTCTACTTAATGCTGGAGTCCTTTTAAGTTTTATTTCATTTTTAATTCACACATAATAGTTGTACATATTTATGGAATAATATGTGACATTTTGATCCACGTCCACATTGTGAAGTGATCAAATCAGAGTAATTAGTGTATTACCACTTCAAACAAGTATCATTTCTTTGTAGTGAGACCACCCAAAATGTATACCCTAATCTTCTAGTAAGTTACGTACCTAGATCATGCTTTATAACAACAGGCTGTATTCTTGTTATTGTGTTCTTTGTTTTTAATGAAATGTTTTTCAGATGACAAAACACAGTGGGAGTCCACAGAAGGGACAGCTTGTGGAGAGGTGGCAGAGAAGATATTTGAGTAAAAAGAAAAGCTTGTAAAAAACTTGGGATTTTAAAATAAATAGCAAGGACAGGAAGTTTTGAACATCTCAGCATAGCTAAATTTAAGTGTTCTAATTCATGGCAAGTTAGAGTCTGGAATACATTTTAAATTCTGTGCCTATTTTCACACCATTCTGAGGAAAGTATTGACCCATGCTTACCGAAAATCATGTGCTGACACTGAAGAACAGTGCCCCGTGCTCACACAAACTGGTATTTGTCTCCTAACCCCATTTCCTGTACTGCTGGGTGAAGTGTACGAATGCCTTTGAACACCACCATTGCATCTCTGAACTTGGACCTGTTTGGTCATGATGAATTATTCATTCAATTAAGTGCTTTCTATTAGTTGTCGATATTTTCCTTTGCTATTTTGCTGACAAGTAGATTTTTTTTCTGTGGCATGTTTATCAGATTTTGGATTCACTGCCATATTTAATTTGCAGAATGTCATAGGAAGCTTTGCTTTGTGTATGTTCAAGGTCTTCGTTTCTTGATTTGAAGTTTGAAATAGCTTACTTACCAATTTAAAACTACATCTTCATAATTATTTGAAAACACTATCAAAATTTTAAAAGTATTTTTAGATTTAGGCTTTTAAATATCTTACCATATAAATAGCACTTCTCATAATTAATCTTCAATTTGTTTTATATTTTAACTTCACAAAAGTTAAGATATAAAAAAAGTTAAAATAACCTTCTTTATACTTCTTTCTTTTTTATTTTTGCCATTTGGAGAGAAGACTCTATTTCTTCTTCTGAAGACTATCAGCTCATTCCACACATTTTGAAGGTGCTAATGATGTACAGTAACATGGCATCTTCAACAGATAAGTATGAAGAAGATGAATATTTTATGTAAAAACATTCAAAGTATAACAACAAATATTTTTCCCTTTTCTTTCTTTTTTAAAAATTATACTTTAAGTTCTGGGGTACATGTGCAGAACGTGCAGGTTTGTTACATAGGAATACTCATGCCATGGTGGTTTGCTGCACTCATCAACCTATTCTCTACATTAGGTGTTTCTCCTAATGCTATCCCTCCACTAGTCCCCCACCCCTTGACAGGCCCTGGTGTGTGTGATGTTCTCCTCCCTGTGTCCATGTGTTCTCACTGTTCAACTCCCACTTATAAGTGGTAACCTGTGGTGTTTGGCTTTCTGTTCCTGTATTAGTTTGCTGAGAATGATGGTTTCCAGCTTCATTGATATCCCTGCAAAGGACATCAACTCATCCTTTTTTTATAGCTGCATGGTATTCCATGGTGTATATGTGCCACATTTCTTTATCCAGTCTATCATTGATGGGTTAGGTTGGTTCCAAGTCTTTGCTGTTGTAAACAGTGCTGCAATAAACATACGTGTGCATCTGTCTTTATAGTAAAATGATTTATAATCTTTTGGGGATATACCCAGCAATGGGATTTCTGGGTCAAATGATATTTCTGGTTCTAAATACTTGAGAAATCAATCGCCACACTATCTTGCACAATAGCTGAACTATTTTACACTCTCAACAACAGTGTGAAAGTGTTCTTATTTCTCCACAGCCTCTCCAGCAACTGTTGTTTCTTGACTTTTTAATGATTGCCATTCTAACTGGCATGAGATGGTATCTCATTGTGGTTTTGATTTGTATTTCTCTACTGACTGGTGATGATGAGTTTTTTTTCATATGTTTGTAGGCCACATAAATACCTTCTTTTGAGGAGTGTCTGTTCATATCCTTTGCCCACTTTTTGATGGAGTCGTTTGTTTTTTTCTTGTAAATTTGTTTAAGTTCCTTGTTGATTCTGGATATTAGCCCTTTTTCAGATGGATAGATTGCAAATTTTTTCTCCCATTATGTAGGTTGCCTGTTCACTCTGATGATAGTTTATTTTGCTGTGCAGAAGCTCTTTAGTTTAATTAGATCCCATTTGTCAATTTTGGCTTTTTTTTTGCCATTGCTTTTGGTGTTTTGGTCTCAAGTCTTTGCCCATGCCTATGTCCAGAACAGTATTGCCTAGGTTTTCTTCTAGAGTTTTTATGGTTTTAGGTCTTACATTTAAGTCTTTAAGCCATCTTGAGCTAATTTTTGTATAAGGTGTAAAGGAGGGGTCCATTTTGTTTTCTGTATATGGCTAGCCAGATATTCCAACACCATTTATTAAATAGGGAACCATTTCCCCATTGCTTGTTTTTGTCAGGTTTGTCAAAGATCAGATGGCTGTAGATGTGTGACGCTATTTCTGAGAACTCTGTTCTGTTCCATTGGTCTATATATCTGTTTTGGTACCAGTATCATGCTGTTTTGGTTACCATAGCCTTGTAGTATAGCTTAAAGTCAGGTACCATGATATCTCCAGCTTTGTTCTTTTTGCTTAGGATTGTCTTGGCTATATGGGCTCTTTTTTGGTTCCATATGAAATTTAAAGTAGTTTTTTTTTCTATTCTGTGAAGAAAGTCAATGGTAGCTTGATAGAGATAGCATTGAATCTGTAAATTACTTTGGGCAGCATGGCCATTTTCATGATATTGATTCTTCCTATTCATGAGCATAGAATGTTTTTCCACCTCTTTGTCTACTCTCTTATTTCTTTGAGCAGTGGTTTATAGTTCTCCTTGAAGAGGTTCTTCACATCCCTTGTAAGTTGTATTCCTGGATATTTTATTCTCTTTTGGCAATAGTGAATGGGAGTTCACTCATGATTTGGCTATTATTGGTGTATAGGAATGCTTGTGATTTTTGCACACTGATTTTGTATCCTCAGACTTTGCTGAAGTTGTTTATCAGTGTAAGGAGATTTTGGGCTGAGACGATGGGGTTTTTTAAAAGTATAATCATGTAATCTGCAAACAGAGACAATTTGACTTCCTCTCTTCCTATTTGAATACATTTTCTTTCTTTCTCTTGCCTGATTGCCTTGCCTTGGCCAGAATTTCCAACACTATGTTGAATAGGAATGGTGGAAGAGAGCACCCTTGTCTTGTGGCAGTTTTCAGAGGGAATGCTTCCAGGTTTTGCCCATTCAGTATGATATTGGCTGTGGGTTTGTCATAAATAGCTCTTATTATTTTGAGATACGTTCCATCAATACCCAGTTTATTGAAAGTTTTTAGCATGAAGCTGTGTTGAATTTTATCAAATGCCTTTTCTGCATCTATTGAGATAATCATGTGCTTGTTGTCATTGGTTCTGTTTATGTGATGAATTACATTTATTGATTTGCATATGTTGAACCAGCCTTGCATCCCAGGAATGAAGTCAACTTGATTCTGGTAGATAAGCTTTTTGATGTGCTGCTGAATTCGCTTTGCTAGTATTTTTTGAGGATTTTTGCAGGAGTTTTTTTCCACACCCCAGTGGTGCCTGGAATGTCAGTGAGACAAAATAGTTCATTTCTCTGGAAAGGGGGTTGAAGCCAGAGAGCCAAATGGTTTAGCTCAGTGAATCCCACCCCCACAGAGCCCAGCAAGCTAAGATCCACTGGCCTGAAATTCTTGCTGCCAGGACAACAATCTGAAGTTGACCTGGAATGCTCCAGCTTTGTGGGAGGAGGGGCATCTGCCATTACTGGGGCTTGAGTAGGCAATTTTGCCCTCATGAAGGGCAGACAAAACCACCAGGAATTTCAAACTGGGTGGAGCCCACTGCAGCTTAGCAAGGCCACTGCAGCCAAACTGCCTCTCTAGATTCCTTCTCTCTGGACAGGGCATCTCTGAAAGAAAGGTAGCAGCCCCAGTCAGGGACTTATAGATAAAACTCCTGTCTCCCTGGGAGAAGGAACATCTGGGAGGAGGAGTGGCTGTGGGCACAGCTTCAGCAGACTTAAATGTTCCTGCTGCTGGATCTGAGTAAAGCAGTAGATCTCCCAGCACAGAGCTTTAGCTCTGCTATGGGACAGACTGCCTCTTCAAATGGGTGTCTGATCCCCATGCCTCCTGACTGGGAGACATCTCCCAGCAGGGGTTGACAGATACCTCTTACAGGAGAACTCCAACTGGCATCTGGTAGGTGCCCCTCTGGGACAAGGTTTCCATGGAAAGGAACAGGCAGCAATCGTTTTTGTTCTGCAGCCTCTGCTGGTGATATTCAGGCACACTGGGTCTGGAGTGGACTTCCAACAAACTCCAGCAGACCTGCAGCAGAGGGGCCTCACTGTGAGAAGGAAAACTAATAAACAGAAAGCAATAGCATCAACATCAACAAAAAGGATGACCACACAAAAACTCCAGCCGAAGGTCACCAGTATCAAAGACCAAAGGTAGATAAATTTATAAAGACGAGGAAAAGCAAGAGCAAAAAGGCTGAAAATTCCAAAAACAAGAATGCCTCTTCTCCTCCAAAGTATCACAACTCCTTGCCAGCAAGGGAATGAAACTGGACAGAGAATGAGTTTGATGAATTGACAGAAGCTGGCTTCAGAAGATAGGTAATAACAAACTCCTCCGAGCTAAAGAAGCATGTTTTAACCCAATGCAAGGAAGCTAAGATCCTTGGTAAAAGGTTAGAGGAAATGCTAACTAGAATAACCAGTTTAAAGAAGAATATAAATGACCTGATGGAGCTGAAAAACACAGCACAAGAATGTCATGAAACATACACAACTATCAATAGCCAAATCGATCAAGCAGAAGAAAGCATATCAGAAATTGAAGAGCAACTTCACAAAATAAAGCATTAAGACAAAATTAAGGAAAAAAGAATGAAGATGAACAAACAAAGCCTCCAAGAAATATGGGATGATATGAAAAGACCAGATCTACATTTGATAGGTGTACCTAAGTGATGGGGAGAATGGGTCCAAGTTGGAAAACACTCTTCAGGATATTATCCAGGAGAACTTTCCCAACCTAGCAAGATAGGTCAACATTCAAATTCAGGAAATATAGAGAACAGCACAACGATACTCCTCAAGAAGAGCAACCCCAAGACACATGATCTTCAAATTTACCAAGGTTGAAATGAAGGAAAAAATGCCAAGGGCAGCCAGAGAGAAAGGTCAGGTTACCCACAAAGGGAATCCCAACAGACTAACAGCAGATCTCTCTGCAGAAATCCTACAAGCCAGAAGAGAGTGGTGGCCAATATTCAACAGTCTTAAAATATTTTTTAACCTGGAATTTCATATTCAGCCATAATAAGCTTTATAATCAAAGGAGAGATAAAATTTTTTACAGACAAGCAAATGATGACAGATTTTGTCACCACTAGGACTGCCTTACAAGAGATCCTGAAGGAAGCACTAAATATAGAAAGAAAAAACTGTTACCAGCCACTGCAAAAACAGAAGAAGTTGTCAAGACCATTGATGCTATAAAGAAACTGCATCAACTAATGGAACCAAAAAAGAGCCCACATAGCCAAGACAATCCTAAGCAAAAAGAACAAAGCTGGAAGTATCACGTTACCTGACTTCAAACTATACTACAAGGCTACAGTAATTGAAACAGCATGGTACTGGTACCAAAACAGAGATATAGACCAATGGAACAGAACAGAGGCCTTGGAATTAACGCCACACATCTACAACCAACTAATTTTTGACAAACATGACAAAAGAAGCAATGGGGAAAGGATTCCCTGTTTAATAAATGGTGTTGAGAAAACTGGCTAGCCATGTGCAGAAAGCTGAAACTGGACCCCTACCTTACACCTTATACAAACATTAACTCCAGATGGATTAAAGATTTAAACATAAGACCTAACACCATAAAAATCTTGTAAGAAAATCTGTGTAAAACTATTCAGGACATTAGCATAGGCAAGGACTTCATGCCTACAACACAAAAAGCAATGGCAACAAAAGCCAGATAGACAAATGAGATGTAATTAAACTTAAGAGCTTCTGCACAGCAAAAGAAACAATCCTTAGATTGAACCAACAACCAACAGAATTGGAAAAAAGTTTTTGCAAGCTTCCCAACTGACAAAGGGGTAATATCCAGAATCCACAAAGAACTAAAAAAAATTTACAAGAAAAAACCAAACAACCCCATCAAAAAGTGGGCAAAGGGTATGAACAGACACTTTTCAAAAGAAGACATTTATGTGGCCAACAAACATATGAAAAAATGTTCAACATCACTGGTCATTAGAGAAATGCAAATCAAAACCACATTAAGATACCATCTCACATCAGTTAGAATCGCAATCATTAAAAAATCTGTAGACAATATGCTGGAGAGGATGTGGAGAAATAGGAACACTTTTACACTGTTGGTGGGAGTGTAAATTAGTGCAACCATTGTGGAAGACAGTGTGGTGATTCCTCAAGGAACTAGAAATAGAAATACCACTTGACCCAGCAACCCCATTACTGGGTATATACACGAAGGATTATAAATCATTCTATTATAAAGACACATGCACACGTATGTTCACTGCAGCACTGTTTACAATAGCAAAGACCTGGAACCAACCAAATGCCCCTCGATGATAGACTGGATAAAGAAAATGTGGCACATTACACCATGGAATACTATGCAGCCATAAAAAAGATGAGTTCATGACCTTTGCAGGGACATGGATGAATCTGGAAACCATCATTCTCAGCAAACTGACACAAGAACAGAAAAGCAAACAGCACATGTTCTCACTCATAGGTGAGTGCTGAACAATGAGAACACATGGACACAGGGAGGGGAACTTCACACACTGGGGTCTGTAGGTGGTTGAGGGACTAGAGGAGGGATGGGGGTGGAGAGATTGGGGAAGGATAACATAAGGAGAAATACCTAATGTAGGTGACGGTGGGGGGAGGGGATGGAGGCAGCAAACCATCATGGCATATGTATACCTATGTAACAATCCTGCAAGATCTGCACATGCACCCCAGAACTTAAAGTATTAAAGAAAAAAACAGAACTAGAGAAGCAAGAGCGAACAAATTCAAAAGCTAGCAGAAGACAATAAATGACTAAGATCAGAGCTGAACTGAAGGAGATTGAGACCTGAAAATCCCTTCAAAAAAATCAGGGAATTCAGGAGCTGTTTTTTTTTTAAAGTTAATAAAATAGACCACTAGCCAGACTAATAAAGGAGAAAAGAGACAAGAATCAGACATAAGAAAAAATGATGACGGGGATATTTCCCTTATTCTACAGAAATACAAACTACTATTGGAGAATACTAGAAACACCTCTACACAAATAAACTAGAAGATCTAGAAGAAATGGATAAATTCCTGAACACATCTACCCTCCGAAGACTAAACCAGGAAGAAGTTGAATCCCTGAAAAGACCAAAAACAAGTTCTGAAATTGAGGCAGTAATTAATAGTCTATCAACCAAAAAAAGCCCAGACTAGATGGATCCTCTCTGAGATGCAAGGAAGAGCTGGTATCATTCCTTCTGAAACCATTCCAAACAATAGAAAAAGAGGGACTCCTCCCTAATTCATTTTATAAGGCCAGCATCATCCTGATACCAAAACCTGGCAGAGACACAATGATTTATTTCTTATTTTCTAATTTCTTCAGTCTTAATGCTCATTTGCATATATCGTTCCTGGCTGGGTGCGGTGGCTCATGCCTGTAATTCTAGCACTTTGGAAGGCTGAAGCAGGTGGATCATGAGGACAGGAGTTGAAGACCAGCCTGACCAAAATGGTGAAACCCTGTCTCTGTGGAAAATACAAAAACTAGCCAGGTGTGGTGGTGGGTGCCTGTTATCACAGCTACTCCGGAAGCTGGGGCAGAGAATCGCTTGAATCTGGGCGGCGGAGTTTGCAGTGAGCCAAGATTGGGCCCCTGCACTCCAGTCTGGGGGACAGAGTAAGACTCCTAAAAAGAAAAAAAAAAAAAGAAAAAATGTTCTTTTGCTTAGACGTAGTAAGCTATTCATTTTTACTTTTTTTTTAATTCTTTTTTTGTGAGAGAGGAACCTCACTCTGTCACTCAGGCTGGCTTGTAGTGGTGTCATCACGGCTCACTGCAGCCTCCGCCTCCTGGGTTCAAGCAATTCTCCTGCCTCGGCCTCCCAAGTAGCTGGGATTATAGGTGCCCACCATCCCGCCTGGCTAATTTTTGAATTTTTAGTAGAGACAGGGTTTCACCACATTGGCCTGGCTAGGCTTGAACTCCTGACCTCAAGTGATCTGCCCGCCTCAAGTGATCTGCTGCCTACCAAAGTGCTGGGATTACAAGCGTGAACCACCACATCTAGCCTGTTTTATCTATGTATTAATATTGGGCTATGAACATTATGTAACATATAATTTAAGTAAAGCAATAACACAGAAAGGTATATATTATTGTCACCATTACATAGAGAAATCTAAGGCCCAGAAAGATTAAGATTTTTACGAAAATTAATAAAGGAACTAGGGTTAGAAACAAACAAGCAAACAAAAAATTATGTGACTACTGAACGGGCCTTAAACTGTTATATTATATAGTGGTTTAAGTGGTCCACCCACCTTGGCCTCCCAAAGTGCTGGGATTACAGGCATGACCCACCTCACCTGGCCATGTTTTCTTTCTTCTTAAGGAAAAATTTTTAACGTTTTGACTTGTTTTCAATATTATTTAGGTTTTGGTCTTTAGACTAAGTAGTGATGCTTATTCTAAAGTGATTACTGATAGTAGTAGTGGTTACTAATATTATCTAATGTGTTATTATTGTGATTATGATTACATTCTTGGTTCTTGGCCTCACCACTGACAACTGAACATGTGGTTCAAAAGAGTTGATAAAAATCTTCTTGTCACTATTAATTGAAGATTAATTAATTAACTAATTGTTAATGCTATTTATTTAATGTTGTGGTTAAATTCAATTTAATTTAAATGATAATTTTACAACATAAAATTGATGAATAATTTTGAGTGGTTAATAATTGTTATAATAAATGTTAGTTTTTTGAGATTTTTAGCATGCATTTCTAATGATATAACTGTTAAAATTTTTATTTTGGTTTGTTAGGTGTCCAAATTTCACAAATATTCCATTTTCATTAGCAAAGAATTACATATATATTCAACCTAAGCATTGTGAAGTATTTAGTAATTATACCTACTTAAGAATGTTGGAATCTTCTATATTCTACCTATTTTTTTTTCTTCTTGTTTTATGCCACAGGAATACAAAATTTTTATATCTTTACTTATTTTTATATATTTTTAATAATTTATATTGCTATTCCATTGCTGCACTTGGTGGGCATTATATATTAGGTATTATCGAGTATTTGCAATAAGTCACAAAGTAGATGATGTAACTCATCTTTCTTCAATGTATTCTATTTTATAAAATTAACAGAAAGCAACTTTATTTGTCGCAATTAATATGGGCAGAACACAGGCTCAAATTGACTGTATACCTTTAATTCTGTTTAAATATTCGCACATTTGGACAACTGCCCTCGTAAGATTCACAGCATACAGGTGCTGTCCACAGGAACCCTGGCTAGCTCTTTCAAATTTCAGACACTCCTAACAGCTAAGAGTGGTAGCCAGGGACCCCTTGGGCATTGTGGATGGTGGGGAAGTGCACAGAGCTGTGTCCCTGTCATGGAGCACAAGGGGTGGGGTATGAAATAAATGTTAACCACTCCATGTGCTCAACAGCTTCATTGGGGCTATTTGTATTAAGCTTTTATCTAGTATCAATTTCCTTTTTGTTATTTTAGGGTTAGATCTCTTTCTGTTCCAATACGCTGTATTGTCTAGAAGTCTAAGGATTCGTCATTAGAGGCAAACATTTTATTCCAAAATGTAACTTGTAATCTTCATCAAAATCAGCAAAACTTGCTACGTATAAAGACACACTACCACATTTATAGTGTTTTCCCTCTATGAATTATACAAAACAGGGACCTGAAATTCTATGTTTTTAATACAAAAAATAATAAATAACAAGCTTCAATGTCACCTGTAAATCAAATGCAGCAAATTACTTCTCATATAGTGGAGTGGATGGGGCTGACCTCTCCCGGCCTGTGCCCTCATGCCTGGTGGCAGATGATTCTCAGGCAGCCGGCTGAGGTCAACGGTCCAGTCTGCAGCTTGAGGACTACAGCTTTCTCTGTGTGAAGCTAATGAGTTATTTTGGAGAGAAAACTCACTACGCTGGTCCCGGTAGAGTTACATTCCAACAATGTCCATCAACATTATCACTAATGATTTAGCATCATTTCATGTTCTCAATCTGTCTGAATTTTTGACAAAGTGATTGCTTTCCAATGAGCTTGTGACATTTGAACCTCTGTAAATAAGTAGATTAAAGCAGATCTGAAATTAAAATAGATTAAAATGGTTTTAATTGATGCCCTGAAGTATGGGGGTGATTGAACAGAAATTGCAACCATCATTTCAGGTGGTCTATTTTGACAAATTTCCATCTATCTTGTCTTCTTCCAAACTTCCTCAACTATAATTCTTAAATGAAAAAAAAGGCATTAAGGGACTTTCATATTTTGAATTTCATACCAAAGTCTTTAATAAGAAACATTGATTGGGGTCCCTTATTAGGTCAGCCACTTAATGTGCCCTTTTTCAAGATTCTTATTATGCAGTAGTGTACATGTTGGAGCCTGAGGCGGGATTTAGATTTATTTTAGTGCATGTATGGGTGGAAATTCATTTTGATTAGGGTTTTTTGACTATAGGATGTTTGTTTTTGTCATGTTTGGCTTTCTGTTAATTAGTATCTTAAGTGATACAGGAAAAGAGAGGGGAGGCAGTTTGTGCTCTCTCAGGGGCCTGATTCTAAAGTTAGCCCTATAAAGAGGGTGCTTCTGAGAATAATTGAACAAACTGTTTATCTAAAGCCTCTGGGAGACCCAGAGGTATGTTATGGCTGCATTGATGTAAGTAAAAAAGACACATTCTTCTCAATTCCTCTATGAAAATTCATATGGTTTCAGCACAATGAGAATCTCCAGGGACACAGTGCCCTGTTGGTACCCTGGAGGTATTTTATCTCCTCAGCCACTCTGAAAAGTAAGCCTTTGTTGCAAATTTTAAAATTGACATATCAGTCACTAAGTAGGAGTGGTTAGGCACTAACCTTATCTGTCTGAAAGGCAAAAAATACCAAAGGCAGGGCAAGAAGAGAATTTGAGGAGTCCATTTACTGGCTTATATCCTATAACACTGTACGTTCCAAGAAACAGGAGAGTAAAAACTGAGGGCCTTTAGAAGCACTGAAGTTTGAAATCAGATGGTAACAATTTGTGGAATTCAGGAAATTATTGCTCATGTAACACTTTTTGCACACTAATCCCGATAAGACTTGGGCAGACATGGGCTGGACTTACAATAAATATTATTACTATTCTCATTTGATATATGAGTAAATTGGAACCAGAGCCAGTAATTAACTTCTTCAAAGCTACCTTATAGCAGTAAGTAGAATCCTAATGCACACACTTGTCCATGTGGCCCCAAGGTCCATCTTTCAGTGGGCTTCTGCTGTCTCTTTGTTTATGTGTGACTGTGGTGTGTCTTGCTTAGCAGGTGTTAGGTTGGTAAACTTCTTCCTGCTACATTCTTTCCATCTTCTCAAGACTCCACAGAAACAGCTACCAATTTAGCTATACTAAGTTTGTATAAATTTCAAAACTCACTAAAATTAACTTAAAAAGAGAAATTTAAAAAAATACTTTGTTCAAAAAATAAGAAATTTGTTAAAATTTTCCCATAAGTATCAATTTCAAACTGAAATAATTTCCCAGGCAATTCTATGAAACATTGGAAGTAATTAAAATTTCCAAAATTATTTCATATTTGAGAAAAATGGAGTAACATTTTCTCACTCATTTTGTGAGGCTGATATACTCTTGGTATTGTAACTTGCAAAGGCATAAGGAAGAAAATAACAATCTGCTCACACTTATGAACATAGAGAAGAAAATCTTGAATAAAATACTATCGCACCAAGTTCCATATTGTATTAAGAAAGATCAAACATAAAGACCAAATTAGATTTACCTCAAGATTTCAAGGTTGGCTTAATACTTGAAAGTCAATGTATATAATTTACCCCCTTAGCAGGAATGATGATATGAACAAAGGCAGAAGAAACATCTAATGAGGTGCAATATATCTTAATAATAAAAATGCAGCTAACTAGTAAAGGAAGACACCTTTTAAAATTTGATAAAGAATATCTCTTTCCATAAAAAATACTGTAACAAAATGACATTTCATGGTGAAAAGTGAAAAACATTTTTTGTTTTTAAGAAGATTTTATTTAGTTATCATTTACACAAAGTACAATGAATAAGTTAGCATTGTTGGGTGGGAATGTCTCTATCTATCTACCTATTTATCTACCATCTATGTGTATATCCACCCACCTACCTGCCTACCCACCTATCCATCTATCATCTACCTATTTCCACCCAGATCAAGGTATAGAATATTTTTCCCAGTTTTGTAGTTCTTTGTCAGGAAAGAGGGTCATCAGTTCCTACCTCTTGGCCAAAAGCTATCTTTTGGTGTCCTTTGATGAGCAAAAATTATTAGTTTATTCGCCTTGTTGATTGTAATGAAAAAGAAAAAAATATTTAAAAATTATTAGTTTAAATGAAGGCTAATTTATCAATTTTTCTTTAATGGTTGGCTAAATGATTATGTTTAATTTATATTTAATATATCTTATAGTTTATGACTTTTATGTCATGTTTAATAAACACTTTTTAACTCTAAGTCATGAGGATATCGTCTATATTTTCCTAAAGTAATTATATTTCTACCTTTCACCAGTAAGTCCATGATCCATGTCTAAATGTGTGTGTGTGCATGTGTGTGTGTGTGTGTGTGCGTGTATGCTATAAAGTAAGATTTTTCATAATGACAAAAACAATGGTAATACATTTATTAATGGCAAAATTTGGAAATAAATTTCACTGTTTACACAATGAAATACTGTACAAAAGTACAAATTGATGAACTATTTCTAAAAGAATCAATAGATAAACACCAAAAATATAGCCCTGAGCAGAAGAAACCAGTCACAGAATAATATATATGTTACAGTTTCATGTATTTAAAATTCTAGGGCAGGAAAAACTGAGCAATATATTTACAGCTACAAAAACACTCTCAATAAAATAAAATGATTATCACTGATTTCAGAAAACTGATTATTGCTGGGGACATGAAGTAGCAATAGCAGAATGTCATACAGGAGTCAATTAAGACGTGGATCCCAACCTGTATCTCAAACTAGGAGGCTTTGTGTTTTTCTCTTTGTGTATGTCTACGTATCATTGTAAACAAGATTTTTTTCGACAAAAGCACATCAAAGGAAAACTTTAGTGACAGAAGTGAACAAAACCATACAATCACATTTAAAGTTGGTATGAAAGTAAATTTTGTAGAATTGTTTTTGTTTGTCTTTTGCTATGAGCATCTGAAAACATGCATTGGTCCTTTCTTTTGGTAGAACAATTTTTTTCCACTTGTTCCATAAGTCTTTCAAGTAAGGAAGATCTAAATTTGCAGAACATTTTGTGGCACAGTATTGCAGTAATAAGAAGGCAAAGGCAAAGAAGAGAGTGGTTTTCAGTAATTAAAAGAGTTCTGTATTTCTACAGAAGTAACCTGAGCAAGCCTGCTCCTTGCAAGTTCAGAAGCCCAGTGGCACTAACATTGAATTATATCAGCCTCTGGCATATATAACACTTTCCAATCCAGAGTCTCAATCTCCTCAACTTTGAAATTAATTACATTTAATGCTTTATTGAGTTTTTCAATTACTGGTCACTTCTGGCCAGGATTCTTCTCTTACATTTCCAGTATGATATACCTCCTTTGTTTTTTAAATGAGGAGACATTGGCACCTGCTTTTCTTTTCTCATTAATTTGAATAAGAAGCTGATTTCTGGTTACTCTGAAATTGAAATCACTTCTTAAAACAAGCATGCTCTATTTCAGTAGTTCTAAAACATTGCTGCACTTTAAAGTCACATTGCAGTTTGAAAAATACTGATGGCTGGATCTCACCCCAAGAAAATCAAGTGTAATTAGTCTGGGAGGTGAAAAATCCTGAGGATTTTTTAGAGTGAAATTAGGGCTTCCAATATGCAGTAAACTTTGAGAATTACTTGAAAAGAAAAGCATTCTTTTCAAGATCTGCTTATAGATGTAGTATATTTTTCAAGTAAATCAACAAATAATTTTCCTTGCTAATGTGTAGTTATTATATTTTGGTATTAAAAATAGCTAAGCAGATATTAGAACAAAATCACTTTGTCTTTCCCAAACGCAAGTGTTTGGAAAACACTTTATAAAACACTTTTATAATAACAACCTTTTATTATGTTTGTTTCCAATCCAAGGAGACATGCCCTTTTTAATATAAAAATTTTAATTTGTGGTTTTGGAGTTATTGGAAGTCAGATGGTATACCAGCATACTATGTAATCAACTAGTGACTCTTAATGTCATCCAGAATTCTTGAATGTAGTTAAAGAAAACTCATAACTTAGGTTAGTACCAGCCCTTCATATTTTGCAGGAGACTCTATGAATGTGGTCAAATCCTGGAAGTCAAACCATAAAATCCAAGGAATCATGTGTGTGAAGGATCCATAGGAATGTTTTTGCAGTATGTCATATAGAAAAGATTCAATTTTGAATAAAAGAATAGTAGTGGTAGTTAACAAATTACTTTTGTGTGTTAATATGAATGATAACAAAATTGCTAATTTTCTTTAGCCTTAGCTCAGGTAATGCTAATTATTTGACAATCAACATTATTTTTCATTACAAAATACTTGAAATAATTACTGTTTTATTTATTTTAGCAATAAAGAAATAGGCTTAGGAAGCTTAATTTTCAATGTCATATATTTAGTTTAATTTAAATATTATTTTAGCTATTAAAATCTAATAAAGCTCTGATATTATCTGCTCATTCATCCACCTATTTATCAATGATCATGGATCTATTTTAGGTGTGCTGTACTCAAAAGATAGAATAAGAAATACCGTTTTAGGGAAGTCAATTTAGATACAGAAAAAATTAAGATAGTAATATTGCCATTTATCAAGTGCTGACAGTGTATCTTACGTATCTTAAACATTTAAGACATTTTATCTTATTATATCTATTAGTAAGTCTTCAAGGTAGTTTTTGAATCCTTCAGTGAGCAGGTGGGAAGCTCAAAATCATACATGTATGTGAAATTATATTTTAAGATTATATATTGTATATGAGATTACATATTATATATGATATTATATATATTATTATACTGGCATATATATACATATATATATTTCAGTAAAATATGCCTTCAGTCTTTTTATGGTATAGATGCTTAATGAGCTTAGGCATCTTTATTTTTTGTTGTATGATTCTGAGTGTAATAGATTCATTACTTATATGAGTGAGTTGGAAGAATGCAATAAACAATAACAACAAAAATACTGGTAGCTTTAATATTACTAAGCAGATAACCAGGAATTTTTCCTCTGGAGACATCTGCTCTGCTCTGTAAAAGTACTTTCTCATCCCAGGACATCTCAAATCACAATTGGGTCAAAAAGGCCTTACTGAGGACTTTTGTGTTTGTTTGTTTTTTGAGATGGAGTCTTGCTCTGTCACTCAGGCTGGAATACGGTGGCCTGATCTCAGCTCACTGCTACCTCTGCCTTCCAGGTTCAAGAGATTCTCCTGCCTCCGCGTCCCAAGGAGCTGGGATTACAGGCGTGTGCCACCAGGCCCAGCTAATTTTTGTATTTTTAATAGAGATGGGGTTTCAGTATGTTGGCCAGGATGGCCTTGAACTCCTGACCTCAAGTGATCCACGTGCCTCAGTCTCTCCAAGTGTTGGGATTATAGGCATGAGCCACCAAGCCCAGCAGAGGATTTTTTAAAAAATAGTTTTTAAGATCATTTTTTACTTTTCAGTTTTCACTTTGAGATAACTGTAGATTCATGCAGTCACAAGAAATAATACCAGGAGATCATATACAGTCTTTACCTACTTTCTCCTCATGTAATGTCTTGCAAACTGTAATACAATACTACTGACTGGAAATTGATAATGAAAAACCTTTCTTGCCTATTTAAGATTGTCCCAATCTTTCAAACACTCCTCTGTGTGTGTGTGTGTGTGTGTGTGTGTGTGTGTGTGTATGCATGTGTGCTGTGTTTGTGTGTACCTGGGTTCTGTGCAATTTTATCAAACGTTTAGATTCCTTTGATTAACACAGTTAAGACACAGAACATTTCCATTGTCAACAGTCTGCTGTGCTTCCATCAACCCTGGCAACAGATATTGCAACAATAATCTGTTCTCTATGACTATAATTTTGTCATTTCTGGAATGTTATGTAGATAGACTCACATAGTATGTAACCTTTTAGAAATTGGCATGTATTTTTAACTTGGCGTAATTCCCTTGAGATACGTCTAAGAATTTGTGTTGATCAATTGTTACTTCGTTTTATTGCCAAGTGAGTTTTCATGGTATGAATGTACCACTGTTCAACAATTAATCTCTTGCAGGATATGTGAGTTGTTTCCAGTGTTAGCTGTTAAATGTAAAGGTATTGTGAACATTATATACGGGTTTTTGTATAAATATAATTTTTCATTTCACTGAGATAAATGTCCAAGTGGGAAATTTCTGGGTTGCTCATTTACTTTGTCAGAAAGTGTCTTATACTCTTTCAGAGTGGCTGTAAACATATGGGTAATCCAGTTTCTCGGCATCCTTGACAGAATTATGGTATTTTGATCAGAATACTTTATATGTTAGCATTCTGATTAGGTATGTTGTGATATCTAACACAATTTTAATTTGTTTTAAATTTGATTTTTCAAAATAGCAAGTGATTGTGAACATATTTTCATGTTTGACTTATGCATATCCTCTTTAGTGAAATGTCTCATCAGGTTTTCTGATCATTTTCTAATTTTATTGCTTGTACGTTTGTTTTCTTACAGTGGAGAGAGTATTTACTAGTACTTTACCTAATTACATCATTTCTAAACTTCATGGGGGGTTATTGGTGAAATGGATTTTAAGTATCTAATTTGTTGAGATTGAAATACATTTAAAAAGATTAAACTCCACCATCTGGTAGGCTTTTTTCTATAAACTTCGAATGATTGCAAGCAAATGTCTACATATATGTGTATATATATATATATATATAGAGAGAGAGAGAGAGAGAGAGAGAGAGAAAATAAATGT
This sequence comes from Cheracebus regulus, assembly GCA_963574635.1. Taxonomy (NCBI): domain Eukaryota; kingdom Metazoa; phylum Chordata; class Mammalia; order Primates; family Pitheciidae; genus Cheracebus; species Cheracebus regulus. The sequence continues at coordinate 4,188 of CAUYQU010094191.1, read as the reverse complement.
ATCAGGCACATTGGGAAGTACTGTTTTATGTTACTAAAACTAGTATTAATTAGTAGCACACAATCACTGATAACTGTAGTTGGAATGCTGTTGCTTTCTTTAATGAGCTCTAGTTTATTATTATTAATGTTGCTTTGATCGGCTTTATTTATGAATAATCTAAGGGCTTATTGGTCAAATGTAGTGTTTCTAATGAGAGTTATGGAATTGATTTTCTCCTCAGTTGTGGTTGCTGTTGTTATTGTTGAGATTTTCACTATACCTGTGTAAATCTCTACTCCCTAGATTCCCCAGGAGCTAGGAATTGCTGCGTATACCACTGATGACTAACGAAATGAAACAGAAGTCTAAAGAATGCCACAGTTTGGCTGGGTGCAGTGGCTCATGCCTGTAATCCCAGCACTTCTGGAGGCCAAGGCTGGTGAACCAGCTGAGGTCAGGAGTTCAAGACCAGCCTGGCCAACATGGTGAAACCCTGTCTCTACTAAAAATAAAAAAATTATCTGGGTGTGGTGATGGGCACCTGTAATGCCAGCTCCTTATGTGGCTGAGGCAGGAGAGTCACTTGAACCCTGGAGGCGGAGGTTGCAGTGAGCCAAGATCATGTCACTGCACTCCAGCATAAGCAACAGAGCGAGACTCCATCTCAAACAAACAAGGCTGGGCACAGTGGCTCACGCCTGTAATCCCAGCACTTTGGGAGGCCAAGGTGGGAGGATCACTACTTCAGGAGTTCGAGACCAGCCTATCAACATGGTGAAACTCCTTCTCTACTAAAAAATATAAAAATTAGCTGTGCGTGGTGGCACAAGCCTATAATTCCAGCTACTCAGGAGGCTGAGGCAGGAGAATCGCTTGAACCCGGGAGGCAGAGGTTGCAGTGAGCCAAGACTGTACCACTGCACTGCAACCTGGGAGACAGAGCGAGACTCCATCTCAAACAAACAAACAAGCAAAAAAAGAATGCCACAATCTAATTAGTTCTTCTTTCTGCAACAGCTTTACTGATTCTGTGAATTTAACACTGGACGCTAGTCAAATCCTTGATTTGATATTTATTGCAGAGGTTGTCTCTTTTTTTAATAATTATAGATTCACATGCAGTTGTAAGAAATAATACAGAAGGAGCCTATGTGCCTTCACTCAAATCCTTATTTCCCCAAATTGCAACATCTTGCAAAAATATAGTATATCCTAACCAGGAAATTGGTGTTAATAAAATCCATTTACCTTTAAATTTTGCCAGCTTTACATGTACTCATTTGTATATGTGATTCATGTAACCACCAACACAATCAAGACACAGCAGAGTTCATCACACAGATTTCTAATGCTACCATTTTAGTGTCACAGCTCCCTTCTGTCACTCCATTTTCCCCCTTTGGTCTCCCTTCCTACCTTCCTCCCTAGCCTGTGTCCACTGCTAAATTGTTCTCCTACTCTATGATTTTGTCATTTTGAGAACTCAGTATAATCATACAATGAGTCACATTTTGATATTCAGTCTTTTCACTCAGAATAATTCCTTTGAGATGCATTCAAGTTGTTATTTATATAAAGTCAAATTTATTTTATTGCTGAGTAGTATTCCTTGGAATGAGTGGACCACTGTTTGTTTAACCATTCACCCACTGAAAAACATTTGCATTTCCAGGTTTTGGTTATTTAAAATAAGGTACTATATGTATTGATGAGCGTATTTTTAAAAATAAACTTTCATTTATCTAAGAAGATGTCAAAATGTATGGGCCATATGGTAAGCACATGGTTAGTTTTGTTTAGAAACTACCCTAGGCCAGGTGCCGTGGCTCACACCTTTAATCCTAGCACTTTGAGAGGCCAAGATGGGAGGATTGCGTGAGCTCAGGAGTTCAAGACCAGCCTGGGCAACATGGTGAAACCCCTTCTCTACTAAAATACCAAAAAAAAAAAAAAAAAAAAAAAAATCAGCCGGATATGGTGGTGGTTGCCTGTAATCTCAGATACAAGGAAGGTTGACACACAAGAATTGCTTGAACCTGCAAGGCGGAGGTTGCAGTGACCCGAGGCCGTGCCACTGCACTCAGCCTGGGCAACAAAGTGAAACTCTGTCTCAAAAACAAAACAAAACAAACAAACAAAAACTACCCTAATTTTTTTTTTTTACCGTGGTTGTACCATTCCCAACAGCAATGTGTAAGTGACCCAGTTTCTCTACAACCGGCATGCGGTGTTAATACTTATTGTGTATTTTACCATTCTGATAGCTGTGCAATGGTATTTTATTGTGGTTTTGATTTGCGTTTATTTGATGACTACCAATGTTGAATTTCTTGTCATGTGTCATCTGTATACACTGTTCAGTGAATTGTTCCTTCATGTCTTAAACCTGCTGTGATGGTGATTTCTGTCTGTTAACTTGACTGGGTTAAGGAATGTCCAGATAGTTGGTAAAACATTATTTCTGGGTGTGTTTGTGAGGACATTTTTAGAAGAGCATTTGACCAGCAATAGACCAAGTTAAGACTGCCCTCACCAATGAGGACAGGATTGACCCATGTGCTGAAGACTCAAATAGAGGTAAAAGGCAGGGAGGAAGGGTGAATTCACTCTCTCTGCTTGAGCTGAAACATCTATCTTCTCCTGGCCTCAGACACGGACACTCCCGGTTCTCTGGCTTTCTGACAGACTGAATTACACCACCAGCTTTCTTGAGTCCCAGTCCTTCAGACTTAGACTCTAGGCTTTAGATAGAATTACACCACTGACTTTCTTAGCTCTCCAGGTTACACGTGCAGATCATGGGACTCCTCAGCCTGCATCACCATGAACCAATATGAACCAATTTCCATTATAAGTAAAAAAATAAACATACATATATATCTAGTATGGTTTAGGTTTCTCTGAAGAAATCTTATTAATACAGATATTCGTACCATGAGTGGTTATAAAGGAATAGAATTTTAAAAATGCATCTTCTTAATTGGCTCTGAGTTTTCTGGAATTGGCTCTCCATTCTTATTAGATTTAAAGACATCAATAACTCTGGTAGTAAGGAAAACTTACTACCAGAAGTGTTTATAGAGATATTAAAATATCTGCATTGAACACTCTAATAATCAACTATTAAAAGAAGTAAAGAGCTAAGTGACTCTGACTTTAGTTTTGAACATTTTTTTCAAAACTAAGAAATATAATGACGATGACATTGCTTGTTTGCTTCTAGTGTTACTGGACAAGGTGGTGAAGATAAAAGATGAGCTCAGGGAATCAGATTCTCAGCCCAAGTGCCACATATATAACCTAAGATCTTCTAGGTGTCTTTTGATTGAAAGTCTTATCTTCTGTAGCTACAGGATTAAAATTGCTGAAAATCAAATAGAGTACCTTAACTTGTGATTATATGAATTAAATTCCCAGACTTGCAAGTTAAATTCCCAGCCTTGCAGGATGTCTACTGGTAATGTGAGGTGACTTTTTGGAAAAGAAAGGAGGGCAGGTAATTAATCAGTACAATTTTAGCTCCAGTGCACCTCACAGTGGGTCCAGTCCAGTGGGTCCCCATTCTCATCCTGTGGTCATTTCTCCAGTTCTAGATGCACAATTGGAGTAGACATACTTAGCAGCTGGAAGAACCCCTGCATGTGTCTCTTGGCCTCTGAAGTGAAGACTACTATGGCGGGAGAGGCCCTGGAAACCCCTAGAACTGCCTCTACCTAGGAACATACATTGTAAATGAGGAGCAATTCTGCATTCTCAGAGGGATGATAGAAATTAGTGCCATATCAAGGACTTGAAAGACACAAGGGTGGTGATTCCCTTTACATTCCACTCAATGTTTCTATTTGGCTTGTGCAGAAGATGGATAGGTCTTGGAGAATGACCTATCCAGTGTGTTTTCATGAGTTTAACCAGCTAAATTCAATCACTCCAATTGCAGTGGCTCTCCTAGATGTGGTTTTATCCCTTGACTAATTACTTAGCTTATTGCCTCTTTCATCTTCATTGAGTTTTGGTACTTTATGAGTTTTGATGAATTGATCAAATTTTTTTTTTTTTTTTGAAAAGGAGAAAGAAAGAAACAGCAAAAGATAGAAAAAAAGAATGAAAGAAAGAAAGAGGAAGAGAAAGAGGGAGAGAGAATGGGATTCTTGTTTTATTGCCCAGGCTAGAATACAGTCTAAAAATGCGTATTAAAAACCTCTTTTA
>CAUYQU010094187.1:0-16887 GCA_963574635.1 Cheracebus regulus | reverse complement strand
ACAAAACAAAACAAAAAACTAAAAATTAAAAAATAATAAGGGCCAGGCGTAGTGGCTCACACCTGTAATCCCAGCACTCTGGGAGGCCAAGATCAGGAGTTCCAGGGCAGCCTGGCCAACATGATGAAACCCTATCTCTACTAAAAATGTAAAAAAATTAGTCGGGTGTGGTGGTGGGTGCCTGTAATCTCAGCTACTCGGGAGGCTGAGGCATGAGAATGGCTTGAACCCTGGAGGTGGAGGTTGCAGAGAGCCAAGATTGCATCCCTGCACTCCAGCCTGGACAACAGAACAAGACTCCATCTCAAAAAAAATAATAATAATTAAAACTTAAAAAAGAAGGGTCGGGCATGGTGGCTCCCACCTGTAATCCCAGCACTTTGGGAGGCCGAGGCAGGCGGATCACCTGAAGTCAAGAGACCAGCCTGGCCAACATGACGAAACCGTGTCTCTACTAAAAATGCAAAAATTATCCAGTGTGGTGGCGCATGCCTGTAGTCCCAGCTACTCGGGAGGCTGAGGCAGGAGAATCGCTTGAACGAGGTGGAGGCTGCAGTGAGCGGAGATCATGCCACTGCACTCCAGCCTGGGCGACAAGAGTGAAACACTGTCTAAAAAAAAAGAAAGAAAGAAAAAGATCAATAATCCAAAAGTATAATAGGCAAGGGAGGTTACCAGAGAGTGAAGAGGAAACTAACGATTCTTAAACACATGGGACTTTGCTCTGTCTCTCTTGTGGTCAGGAAATGCAAATTTTCTCTACTCTGAGATACTGTTTTTCACCTGTCATGTTGGCAAGAAATCAGAGCTGGATAACACACTCTGTTCGTAAGGTTGTAGGACAACAGAACTCTTACCCATTGCTAGAGAGAGTGTGAATTGCTCTCAAACCTGAGGGGGAGTATTTGGCAATATGTGTAAAAGTTACAAATGCACACAGTCTTTGAGCCAGAAATCCCACTTTGGGGAATTTATCCACAGAGACACTTGCATATGTGTAAAATGATGTTTGTGGCCGGGCATGGTGGCTCACATCTGTAATCCAAGCACTTTGGAGGCCAAGGTGGGTGGATCACCTGAGGTCAGGAGTTCAAGACCAGCCTGATCAACATGGTGAAACCCCGTCTTTATTTAAAAAAAAAAAAAAAAATGATGTTTGTGTGAGGTTCCGTATGGTGATGTCAACCTAAGAACAAATGGATGGAAAAAATATCCATCTCTGAGAGTGAAATTAATTACTATAGAGCATTTACACTGCAGCAGGCTATGCAGCTGTGAAAAAACAAAAATAAAAAATAACAAGGATGCAGCCGGGTGTAGTGGCTTATACCTGTAATCCCAGAACTTTGGGAGGCCAACGAGAGTGGGTCACCTGAGGATGGGAGTTCGAGACCAGCCTGGCCAACATGGGGAAACCCCGTCTCTACTAAAAATACAAAATTAGCCAGGCGTGGTGGTGCACGCCTGTAATCCCAGCTACCTGGGAGGCTGAGGCAGCAGAATTGCCTGAACCTGGGAGGCGGAGGTTGCAGTGAGCCGAGATCACACCACTGCACCCCAGCCTGGGCGACAGGAAAGAAACTCCTTCTAAAAAAAAAAAAAAAAAAAAAGGTTTTTTTTTAGAAACAAGGTCTCAGTATGTGGCCCAAGCAGGCCTCAGTTTTTTGTTTGTTTGTTTGTTTTTTTAGACAGGGTCTTACTTTGTCACCCAGGCTGAAGTGCAGTAGTGCTATCCCAGCTCATTGCATCCTTGACCTCCTGGGCTCAAGTGATCCTCCTGGCTTAGCCTCCCAGAGTAGCTGAAACCACAGGTGCATGCCACCACACCCAGCTAAGTTTTGTATTTTTTGCAGAGACAGGGTTTCACCATGTTGCCCAGGTTGGTCTTAAAACTCCTGAGCTCAAGCAGTCTGCCTGCATTAGCCTCTCAAAGTGCTAGGATTATAGGCGTAAGCCATTGTGGTTTTTTTGTGTATGTGAAAGAGTTTTGCTCTTCTTGTCCAGACTGGAGTGCAATGGTGTGATCTCGGCTCACCGCACCCTCCACCTCCCGGGTTCAGGTGATTCTGGCTGCCTCAGCCTCCTGAGTAGCTGGGATTACAGGCATGCGCCACCATGCCTGGCTAATTTTGTGTTTTTAGTAGAGACGGGGCTTCTCCATGTTGGCCAGGCTGGCCTTGAACTCCCGACCTCAGGTGATCCACCCGCCGCGGCCTCCCAAAGTGCTAGAAGTACAAGCATGAGCCACCTTGCCTGGCAAAAAAAAAGTGTTTTTAACATACTGGCCAAGCACAATGGCTCATGCCTATAATCCCAGCACTTTGAGAGGTTAATGCAGGCAAAGTGCTGGGATTACAGGCATGAGCCACCGCGCCTAGCCTCCAGACAGGTCTTGAATTCCTGTGCTCAAGCAACCATCCTGCCTCAGTCTCCAAAGTGCTGGGATTACAGGCGTGAGCCACTAAGTTCAGCTTCAAAGACTTTTTCCTAGTGAGTTCACATTCATAGTTCTCGGGATTTAGGATGTGGACACAGATTTCTACAGATCACCATTTTACACATTCCACTGACTTGAGTGCTATGGAGAATGCTTAGGACTTTACAGAATTTCACCAAAGTCCCTAAGAGCCTCGTGAAGCAGGTGTACGTACCATCTCCATCTTCACAACGAACTCAGAGAGGCATAGGGTCTTGCCCAAGGACACACAGGAACAGAGATTTGAACCCAGCTAAGTCAGGCCCAAAACTCTGATTCTATGTGACACAGGAAAGAGGCTCTGGGCTGGGTGCAGTGACTCACACCTGTAATGCCAGCACTTTGGGAGGCCGAGGTGGGTGGATCACTTGAGGTCCAGAGTTCAAGGCCAGCCTGGCCAACATGGTGAAACCCCATCTCTACTAAAAATACAAAAATGAACCGGGCATGGTGGTGCGCGCCTGTAATCCTAGCTGCCCTTGAGGCTAGGGCACATGAATAGCTTGAATCCTGGAGAAAGTGGCTGCAGTGAGCCAAGATCGAGCACTGCACTCCAGCCAGAGCGACACAGTGAGACCCTGTGTCAAAAGGGAAAAAAAAAAGCGCTTCTGGTTTGGGGCCGTCAGTTGAGTCAGGCAGGCAGGCAGCAGATGTTTCCTCAATGTCTGTTTTTCCCCAGCCCCCAGGCCAGGTACTGGGGACGCAGGAGAAAAGGGCAGGAGGGTATCTCCCTACAGGAGGTTTGAGGGGAAGAGAGTATTATTCATCAGCCCTTTAGATGCAGTACAATCAGAGGTAATCTCTGCCTCCAGAACGTTGCCCTTGACCGGTGACATCCACAGCAGCCAACCGGGGCCAGGAGTCTGTGACACAGAAAAGGACAAAGAGATAAAGTTCTAATCCAAAGGGAACTTATCCAGTAGAAATAACATTTAAACGGCACTTTCTTCATGTTGGAGATTGTTGAAAAAATTTGACTCACTCATTAAATCTTTCCCATTTTGCAAGTGAGGAAACCAAGGCACAGAGGGGTTAAGTGACTGGGTCAAGGTCACACAGCAGGAAAGAGGAAGAGTTAGAATTTGAAGCCAAGCTGGCCCCTCTTACCAGAGTCCTTGTTTTTGCCATGTTTTAAGGTCAAGGTGAAATTGACATAATATAGCCACGCCTGGTGGCTCACGCTTGTAATCTCTGGGAGGCCAAAGTGGGAGGATCCCTTGAGCTCAGGAGTTTGAGATCAGCCTGGGCAACATAATCAGGTCTCATCTTTAAAAAAAGAAAAGGTGGGTGGCAGTGGCTCACACCTGTAATCCCAGCACTTTGGGAGGCCAAGGCGGGCAGATCACTTGAGGTCAGCAGTTCGAGACCAGCCTGGTCAACAGGGTGAAACCCTGTCTCTACTAAAAATATAAAAATTAGCCAGGCATGGTGGCAGGCGCCTATAATCCCAGCTACTCAGGAGGCTGGAGCAGGAGAATTGTTTGAACCTAGGAGGCAGAGGTTGCAGTGAGCTGAGATAGATTGTGCTACTGCACTCCAGCCTGGGTGACAGAGTGAGATTCCATCTTAAAAAAAAAAAGAAAAAAGTTCAGGCATGGTGGCTTGTACCTGTAATCCCAGCACTTTGGGAGGCTGAGGCAGGCAGATCACTTGAGATCAAAAGTTTGAGACCAGCCTGGCCAACATGGAGAAACCCAGTCTCTACTAAAAATGCAAAACTTAGCCAGGTATGATGGCGGGCGCCTGTAGTCCCAGCTACTTCGGAGGCTGAGGCAGGAGAATCCCTTGAATCCAGGAGGTGGAGGCTGCAGTCAACTGATATTGCACCACCGCACTCCAGCCTGGGTGACAGAGAGAGACTCTGTCTCCAAAAAGTAATAAAATTAAATTAAATTAACCATTTTAATAGTATATATACACACATGTTCATAGCACCATTATTCACAATAGCCAAAAGGTGCAAACAACCCAAATGCCCACCCACAGATGAAAAAACACATGTTTCAGCCATATGATGGAACATTACTGAGACATAAAAATAAAGGAGGCCAGGTGCCATGCTCACACCTGTAATTCCAGTGCTTTGGGAGGCCAGGGCAGGTGGATCCCTTGAGGCCAGGAGTTCAAGACCGGCCTGGACAACATGATGAAACCCCGTTCCTACTAAAAATACAAAAATTATCTGGGTGTGGTGGTGGGCACCTGTAATCCCAGCTACTCAGGAGGCTGAGGCATGGGAATCATTTGAACCCAGGAGGCGGAGGTTATAATGGGCATGGTGGCTCACACCTACAATCCCAGCACTTTGGGAGGTCAAGGCGGCTGAACCACAAGGTCAGGAATTCAAGACCTATCTGGCCAAGATGGTGAAACCCCGTCTCTACTAAAAATGCAAAAATTAGCCGTGCCTGGTGGCAGGCACCTGTAATCCCAGCTTCTTGGGAGGCTGAGGCAGAGAAATGCTTGAACCCAGGAGGAGGAGGTTGCAGTGAGCCAAGATTGCGCCACCACACTCCAGCCTGGGTGACAGAGCAAGACTCAGTCTCAAAAAAAAAAAAAGTCGGAAGCACTGCTCCATGCCATGATGTGGAAGAGCCTCAAAAACATAATGCTGAGTGACAGGAGCCAGACATGTATGTGACTCTACTTACGTGAAATGTCCAGAAAAGGTAAATCCGGAGACAAAAAGTATATTACTGGTTGCCAGGGGCTGGGGAAAGGAGGAACGGGGTGCGACTGCTTTCTGGGTATGGGTCCCCTTAAGAGTGATAACAATGTTTTGGCACTAGATAGAGATGGTGATTGCACAACGCTGTGAATGTACTAACTGCTATCAAATTGTGCAATTTAACGTGGTTAATTCTATACGGTGTCTTTTTTTTCTTTTTTCTGAGATGGATTCTCACGGTCGCCAGGCTGGAGTACAGTGGCGCGATCTCCGCTCCCTGCAAACTCCGCCTCCTGGTTCAAGTGACACTCCTGCCTCAGACTCCCTAGTAACTGGGATTACAGGTGTGTGCCACCATGCCTGGCTAATTTTTGTACTATTAGCAGAAACGGGGTTTCACCACATTGGCCAATCTGGTCTTGAACTTCTGACCTCAATTGATCTGCCCGCCTCGGCCGTCCAAAGTGCTGAGATTACAGGCGTGAGCCACTGTGCCTGGTCACTCCCAGTAATTTTACATTATGGTGAGTTGTGTGATTATTTCAAAATGCAATTACAATATAATGATAATAGGAACAAAGTGTACAATAAATGTGATGTGCTTGAATCATCCCAAAACCATCCCCCGCCCCCAATCCATCCACGGAAAAATTGTCTTCCATGAAACTGATTTCTGGTGTCAAAAATGTTGGGATCAGCAGGGCACGGTGGCTCACACTTATAATCTCAGTTCTTTGGGAGGTTGAGGCTGAGGCGAGTGGATCACCTGAGGTCGGGAGTTTGAGACTAGCCTGACCAACATGGAGAAATCCCGTCTCTAATAAAATACAAAATAAGCCTGGCATGGTGGCACATGCCTGTGATCCCAGCTACTGGGAAGGCTGAGGCAGGAGAATCACTTGAACCTGGGAGGCAGAGGTTGCCGTGAGCCAAGATTGTGCCATTGCACTCCAGCCTGGGAAACAAGAGTGAAACTCATTTCCCCAAAAAAAAAAAAAGAAAAAAAGTTGGGATCTGCTGCCTTAGGCCCCCTTTCAGTGCCTCCATTTCCTCATTCGTAATATGGAAATCATCTTAGTCCTGGTTTCACAACCCCGTGCTCTTAAAAGTGTGCTTTCTGGGCTGGACGAGGTGGCCCAGGCTGGAGTGCAGTGGCACAATCTCGGTTCACTGCAACCTCCACCTCCCAGATTCAAGCGATTCTCCTGCCTCAGCCTCGTGAGTAGCTGGGATTACAGGCACCCACCACACCCGGCTGGAAATGCAGATTCTTAGATATGTTCCATACCTGTTGAGTCCAGCACTCTTCAGGTGAGACACAAAGATCTGTGTTTTCTGGTTGTTTTTGACACAGAGTCTCACTCTGTCACCCAGGCTGAAGTACAGTGGTGCCATCTCAGCTCACTGCAATCTCCACCTCCCAAGTTCAAGCAATTCTTGTGCCTCAGCCTCCCGAAGAGCCGAGACTACAGACACAAGCATGAGCCACACACCTGGTTTAATTTTTTGTATTTTTAGTAGAGATGGGGATGGGTTCACCATGTTGGCCAGGCTGGTCTCAAACTCCTGACCTCAGGTGATTCGCCTGCCTCTGCCTCCCAAAGCTGGGATTACAGGTGTAAGTCACTGCGCCTGGCCCGATCTCCATTTTAACAAGCCCACCTGAAGGTTCTGAAGCTCGCTCACATTTGAGAACCATTACCTTGGGTTGTTGGGAGAATTAAAGACATTACACAGATATAAAATGCCTTGAGCATCTGGGCATGGTGGCTCACATCTGTAATCCCAGCACTTTGGGAGGCTGAGACAGGCAGATCATCCAAGGTCAGGAGTTTGAGACCAGCCTGACCAATATGATAAAACCCTGTCTCTACTAAAAATACAAAAATTAACCAGGTGTGTGGTAGGTTCCTGTAATCCCAGCTACTTGGGAGGCTGAGGCAGGAGAATTGCTTGAACCTGGGAAGCAGAGGTTGCAGTGAGCCCAGATATCTGCAAGGTCAGGAGTTCTGAGATCTCTGCAGATCACCCGAGGTCAGGAGTTCGAGGCCAGCCTGGCCAGCATGGTGAAACCTCATCTCTACTAAAAATACAAAAAATTAGCCGGGTGTGGTGTCGCATGCCTGTAATCCCAGCTACTGGGGAGGCTGAGGCAGGAGAATCGCTTGAAGCTGGGAGGCGGAGGTTGCAGGGAGCCGAGATCATGCCACTGCAGTCCAGCCTGGGAGACAGAGTGAGACTGTGTCTCAAAAAAACAATAAATAAATAAATAAAATGCTCAGAGCAGCGTGCCTGGCCCCGCAGCGCATGTATTCACTGTTATTGTTGTTATTATTACCTTTGAAGAGGTCCAGGATTCTAACGTTGCAGGCGTCTTGTGTCTCGTGTGTAACGTTTGTGTCTTCTTACCGGTCCGTTGGGATTACGCGTTTCTGGTCTCTGCAGAATCAAAGGCTTCTCGCCTTTCTGTCGATGATGATGATGACACCGAGCTGGGCCACGTCACCCTGTCCCGTGAGAAAGGTTATCACTTCGTCAGGGACATGAGAAAGGTCGGGTTAGGGGGGCCATGCCTGTCTCCCCTCTGCTGGGAAAGATAAGGGAGGCACTCAGCTTTCTTCCGGCAGAGCTGGGGGGAGCCATGATGTATAAATGGGGGGCCAAGAGGCGGCAGAGACACTGGCCCACTCTCATATCCAAGGCGTCTCTGTCCACCATGGCCAGGTACAGGCTGCTGCTGCTCCTGGCAGTGTGTGTGCTGACCGGGGAGCTGTGCCCGGGGGCCGAGGCCCGGGCAGCACCGTTCGGAGTGAAGCTCTGCGGCCGAGAGTTCATCCGAGCAGTCATCTTCACCTGCGGGGGCTCCCGGTGGAGGCGATCGGACATCCTGGCCCGTGAAGCTATGGGTGAGGCTGGGGGAAAAGATGTAGGCAGGGAACGGGTGCCTGGATGGGTCCCGGGAGCTAAGGACAGAGATGAGAGGAGGGTGCTGGAAGAGGAGGGTCCCCACCCTGCCACATCCAGCTAAGGACACCTGCCCAGCCTTGAAACAAGGGCTCAGGAGTTAGCAGAGCTGCAGAGCTGGGATGGGGGGTTGCAAGCCATGCATGAGGGCTGTACGTCGGAGGACGGTCTCCTCCTTTCTGAGCGCCTGCTATGCGCCAACCAAGCCCTGTGCAAAGGGGTGAGGGTGGGGAGAGCGTCATTCACAAGGACAACACTGAAGTGTTTTCCAACCCTTTCCAGCAGGTCATGTGAAGGGTGTGGTATACACATAGACAGATCTTGCCACCTAATGCGTGACCCCTCCCCACAAGTTGGTTTTTCCTCCCATCTCTTTTTTTTTTTTTTTTTTTTTTTTTTTTTGAGATTTGGTCTCACTATATTGCCCAGGCTGGAATGCAGTGGCCCAATCACTGCTCACTGTAGCCTCGACCTCTCAGGCTCAAGCAATCCTCCTGCATCAGCCACCAGAGTAGCAGAGACCACAGGCACCTGACACCACACCTGGAGAGTTTTTAGAATTTTTTTGGTAGAAACAGGGGTCTCAAGGTGGGGTGAGGTGGCTCATATCTGTAATCCCAGCACTTTGGGAGGCCGAGGCGGGTGGATCACAAGGTCAAAAGATCGAGACCATTCTGGCCAACATGGTGAAACCCCGTCTCTACCAAAAATACAAAAATTAGCTGGGCATGGTGGCGGGCGCCTGTAGTCCCAGCTACTCAACAGCTGCAGCAGGAGAATCCTTTGAACCCAGAAAGCAGAGTTTGCAGTGAGCCGAGATCGTCCCGCTGCCCTGGGCGACAGAGCAAGACTCTGACTCGAAAAGAAAAAAAAAAGAAACAGGGAGTCTCACTATGTTGCCTAGGCTGGTCTCGAACTCCTGGGCTCAAGTGATTCTTTTGCCTTGGCCTCCCTCAGTGCTGAGATTAGTCTCCAAATGTATCTGTGAATGGGAGACACAGTTCCTGAACTTTGCCGGATTAAGTGGTATGATTAAGTCAGAACAGATTAGGGCAGAGTCTAAGCAGGGCAGAGGCACAGTCTGGGAGGTATCAGAAGAGTCGGGAGAAGAGGAGACCTAGCTTTATGAGGGGCAGGAGCCTGGCAAATCAACAGCTATTCATGACGGTGAGGAGGAGGATAGGAAAGAGTGTGGACCTAGAAGACATACCACTTGGATTCAGACAGTTGCTCTACAACGTAACAGCTATGTGTTCGTGTGCAAATTTTTTTTTTTTTTTTTTGAGACAGAGTCTCACTCTATCACCCAGGCTGGAGTGCAGTGGTGTAATCTCGGCTCACTGTAACCTCTGTCTCCTGGGTTCAAGCGATTCTCGTGCCTCAGCCTCCCAAGTAGCTTGGATTACAGGCATGTGCCACCACAGCCCGATAATTTTTGTATTTTCAGTAGAGATGGTGTTTCACCATGATGGCCAGGCTGGTCTTGAACTCCTGACCTCAGGTGATCCACCTACCTCAGCCTCCCAAAGTGTTGTGATTACAGGCATGAGCCACTGTACCTGGCCATGCAAATTCTTTACTAAGTCCTGCCTTCGTGGTCTCCTCTGGAAAATGGGGGCGATAATAACTGCACCCACCTCATCTAGTTTCATTGAGAAGAATAAAGAAATTAACCTGCTAAAGCACTTAAAATGTTGTTTGACACACAGTAAGTGCTCAATAAATTATAATTATCTTCTTCTTTTTTTTTTTTAGACAGAGTCTTGCTCTGTTGCCCAGGCTGCTGGAGTCCAGTGGTGTGGTCACAGCTCACTGCAGCCTCACAGCCTCGACCTCTTGGGCTCAAGCAATTCTCCTGCCTCAGCCTCCCGAGTAGCTGGGACTACAGGCTTGTGCTACCATGTCCAACTTTTTATTATTTGTAGAGACAGGGTAGTGCTGTGTTGCCCAGGCTGTTCTTGAACTCCTGGCGCTAGTGATTCTCCTGCCTGGGCCCCTGAAGTGCTGGGATTACAAGTGTGAGCCACCGTGCCTGGCCTAAAGGATCATTTTTGAGTGCTCGTCATGCCTCATTGTTCTAAGTTTTTAAAGATGGATATTAACTCCTCTACTCCTTATAAAGCTTGAGAAATTTGGAGTAATTATTTTTTTCCACTTTGCAGAAAACAAAACCGAGGCTCCAAGAAGTAAATTCACCTGCTAATGATTATAGCTTGGAGAGGCTGGATTCATGCTCAGCCAGCCCAGCTCCCAAATGTACCAGGTCCTCAATTAATAAAGAGTAAGGGAGGCCGAGTGCAGTGGCTCATGCCTGTAATCCCAGCACTTTGGGAGGCTGAGGCAGGTGGATCACTTGAGGTCAGGAGTTTGAGACCAGCCTGACCAACATGGTGAACCCTGTTTCTACTAAAAATACAAAAATCAGCTGGGTGTGGTGGCAGATGCCACCTACTCAGGAGGCTGAGGCAGGAGAATCACTTCAACCCCGGGAGGTGGAGGTTACAGTGAGCCCAGATCATGCCACTGCACTCCAGCCTGGGTGACAGCGTAAGACTCCATCTCCAAAAACAATAACACATAAATAAATGACAGGAGAGGAACGTCAAGCTTAGCAAGGTTGAGTAATCTGCCTATCCAGCCAGATTTTGATTCCAACCAGAACTATGTCTGTGAACTATGTCTATGGCTCTGTCACAAGATCGGAGCTAGACCGGCCAGGAGCCAGGACTGTGGGTGCAGCGACAGCTGAGCCCTGAGCACTCACTCTATGCATCTTTTACAGGAGACAGCTTCCCGGATGCAGACGCTGATGGAGACCATCTGGCAGGCGAGCTGGATGAGGCCGTGGGGTCCAGCGAGTGGCTGACCCTGACCAAGTCCCCCCAGGCCTTTTACAGGGGGCAACCCAGCTGGCGAGGAACCCCCGGGGCTCTTCGGGGCAGCCGAGATGTCCTGGCTGGCCTTTCCAGCAGCTGCTGCAAGTGGGGCTGTAGCAAAAGTGAAATCGGCAGCCTCTGCTAGTTTGAGGGCTGGGCAGCCGTGGGCGCCAGGACCAATGCCCCAGTCCTGCCAGCCACTAGACCGGTGTCTGGCTGGGCACCTGCCTTTCGAGCCTCACACATTCATTCATTCATCTGCAAGTCACAGAGGCCAGGCACTGTGGACTCAGGCACAGTCCCCTGGCCCCACCTGCCATTTGACCAGCCTGTCATGACCCTGTCCCCTGAGCAAGCTGTGCCCCTACCTGGCCAAGTGGGGACCCCTGATCCTGACCCCTGACCTCTCCCCCACCAAACCACGTGTTTGCCTGGCTTACACACTCCCCTGCCACAACTGGGTCCCTACCCTACCTAGACGGGCCACACGGAGACCCCTGTCCCCTGCCCAGTCCAAACTATGGCCGTTGTCCCCTGGCCAGCTCAAATTAAGCCTCTGTGTCAGTCCAGCCTTTGCACGTTTCTTTTCCTTGCCTTCCAGCCACTTTTCCTCCAACTCCCCTGCCAGACTTCCAAGGCCATGGACCCCCGCGAAGGTGGCAGGTGGTCCCCCTAGGAGAGCTCTGGGCACATTGGCATCTTCCCAAACTCCAATAATAAAAATTCCAAGCCTTTGGCAGCGTGTGTGTGTGTGTGTGTGTGTGTGTGTGTGTGTGTGTGTGTGTGTGTGTGTTGGGCGTGGGAAAGGTTTCAGGGGGCGCGCAGTACGTGGTACCCCCCCGGAGCCCCCCATCCCCAGACGCCCCAGGTCGCCTCTCCACTTCCCCTCAGCAGCCCCCGCCAGGGACTTTCCGTCGCGGGGAAGGGGCGGGGACCCGGAGCGCAAGGTGCGGGGGCGGCCTGCAGGGGTGGCTCAGCTTCCCGTCGCCGCCTCCGGCGCTGTACCCAGAGCTGGGAGCCGAGCAACGCGGTCGCGCGGGCCCGGCAGGGCTAGGCCGGACTCGGGGCGCGCGGGGGGCGCCATGCGGGGAGGCACGGGCGCCCCTTTCCGGCCATGGCCGCTGTCCAAGCTGGCGCTGCTGCCTCTGTTGTGGATGCTCTTCCAGCGGACGCGTCCCCAGGGTGAGTGCGGGAGGGAGCTCGTGTCCCGGGCGCAGCCGCTGCGCTCCCGCGAAGGCGCCAGTGCTCCAGGGTGAGCCACGCCGTTTGCAGAGCGCAGCGGAGGTGCAGGCGACACTGCTCGTCCCTGGGTAGGGACCCGGCGACACTGGGGAATGGGCGGCAGCAAGGTCGAACCGGAGCCCCGGGGCAGGGGAGCTCTCTGGGTGGCTACAGGATGTGGCGAGCACGGGGAAAGGGGGGTTTTGCCTGGAGCCCGGGGAGGGGTGCCTAGCGCCCCCTTTCCTGCTGGTTGCTCTTTTCCCTAAGCGCCCACCCGACCTTGCAATTGTCAGAAGTCCAAATTCCGGGGTATGCTGGCAGAAGGCGGGAGTTCGGTCTCCTTCCCTGAGACCCTCCGCCTCCCTCTCCAGGCAGCGCCGGGCCACTGCAGTGCCACGGAGTTGGGCCCTTCGGCGACTTGAACTGCTCATGGGAGCCTGTTGGGGACCTGGGAGCTCCCTCCAAGTTACACCTCCAGAGCCAAAAGTAGTGAGTACAGGGAGGCGATGTGGGGAAACTGAGGCTTTGGAGGTGGCCGCGCAGGTCCCAGGCTGCTTTCCAAGAGTCAAGACTGGCCAACATGGTGAAACCCTGTCTATACTAAAAATGCACACAGAAAAAATTAGCGCGGGGGGCGGGTGGGGGGACGGGAGGGGGAGGTGATGCCTGGGCCTGTAGTCCCTGATACTCAGGAGGCTGAGGCAGGAGAATCGTTTGAACCCGAAAGGCAGAGGTTGCAGTGAGCCAAGATCCGACACTGCACTCCAGCCTGGGAGACAGAGCGAGACTCTGCCTCAAAAACAAAAAAGTCCCAGGAGTCTGCCCCCTCCCCCAATACTCCGAAGCCCTTCAATTCTAGTGTCGCTCCTCATTTCTTATTTTCTTTTTGAGACGGGGTCTAGCTCTGTTGCTTAGGCTGGAGTGCAATGGCGCGATCTGGGCTCACTGTAACCTCCACCCTCAGTTCAAACGATTCTCCTGCCTCAGCCTCTCATGGGACTACAGGTGCCCGCCACCAGGCCTGGCTAATTTTTTGTATTATTAGTAGAGATAGGGTTTCACCATGCTTGCCAAGCTAGTCTTGAACTTCTGACCTCAGGTGATCCATCCGCTTCAGCCTCCCAAAGTGCTGGGATTACAGGTGTGAGCCACCATTCCCGGCCCTCATTTCTTTGCTGTGTCACCCTGGGCAAGACACTTTCCCTATTTGAGTCTCCTTTTCATTTCTCTGTTAAATGGCAATCATAAGGCCAAGTGAGGTGGCTCGAGCCTGACATCCAAGCATTTTGGGAGGCTAAGGTGGGAGGATCATTTGAGCCCAGGAGTTCAAGAGTTCAGAGTTTTAGAGAGCCTGTCTCTTAAAAAGATAAAATAAAATATAAATAAACGGAAATAGGCCAGGCACGGTGGCTCACGCCTATAATTCCAGCACTTTGAGAGCCCGAGGTGGGCACATTACTTGAGATCAGGAGTTCAATACTAGCCTGGCCAACATCGTGAAACCCCATCTCTACTAAAAATACAAAAATTAGCCAGCGTGTTGGTGCATGCTTGTAATCCCAGCCACTCGGGAGGCTAAGGTGGGAGGATCACTTGAACCAAGGAGGCAGAGGTTGCAGTGAGCCGAGATGGTGCCACTGCAATTCAACCTGGGAGACAAAATGAGACTCTGTCTCAAAAGAATTAAAAAAGGGAAAACATAATGGAACCTGCCTCTGAAGGTTGAGTTTGACGATTCAAAGAGTTAGGTGCTTGGCAAGGAGAAAAGTCTTCATAATAGGAAGCTGTTTTTTATTGCTGTGTGACATTAGGCAAGTCACCTAACCTCTCTGAGCATGCAAAAAGATTATTCACTGTGGGGCTGGGGAATGCCACAGTAAAAGAGATAGACAGAAAGCCCTGCCCTCATGGGGCCCACAGTCCGAGGAAGAGACCTGTGTTTCTTCATAATGAATCATACCGGAAACTGATAATTTCTTTTTATTTTTCTTTTCTTTTCTTTTCTTTTTTTTTTTTGAGACAGAGTCTTGCTGTGTCACCAGGAGCCAGGCTGGAGTGCAGTGGTGCAATCTCAGCTCACTGCAATCTCTGCCTCCTGGGTTCAAGCAATTCTCCTGCCTCAGCCTCCTGAGTAGCTGGGACTACAGGCACCCCCACCACACCCAGCTAATTTTTGTATGTTTTAGTAGAGACGGAGTTTCACCATGTTGGCCGGGATGGTCTCGATCTCTTGACCTTGTGATCCGCCCGCCATGGCCTCCCAAAGTGCTGGGATTACAGGCATGAGCCACCGGGCCTGGCCCTCTTTTTCTTTTTTTTTTTGAGATGGGGTCTCGCTCTGTTGCCCAGGCTGGGGTGCAATGGCACAATCTTGGCTCACTGCAACCTCCACCTCCTGGGTTCAAGCGATTCTCCTGCCTCAGCCTCCCGAGTAGCTGGGATTACAGGGGTGTGCCATCATGCCCGGCTAGTTTTTGTGGAGACGGGGTTTCACCATGTTGGTCAGGTTGGTCTCTAACTCCTGACTTCAGGTGATCCGCCCGCCTTGGCCTCCTATAGTGCCGGGATTATAGGCATGAGCCAACGCACCCAGCAGAAACTCATAATTTCAAATTGGGCTAAGTGAAGGAAGAGGAAAATGGTCAACAAAAGAATGGAAGACAGGTCCTGGGTTTTATTATTATTATTTGTGACAATAGTGGTTAAAATATATACAACAGGCTGGGCGCAGTGGCTCACGCCTGTAATCCCAGCACTTTGGGAGGCTGAGACGGGTGGATCACCTGAGGTCAGGAGTTGGAGACCAGCCTGGCCAACATGGTGAAACCCCGTCTCTACTAAAAATAAAAAATTAGCCAGGCATGGTGGCGAGCGCCTGTATTCCCAGCTATTCGGAAAGCTGAGGCAGGAGAATCGCTGGAACCCGGGAGGCGGAGGTTGTCGTGAGCTGAGATTGCACCACTGCACTCCAGCCTGGGCGACAGAGCGAGACTGTCTCAAACAAACAGAACAAACCATACAACATAAAATTTACGATCTTTCTAAGTGTTTTGCCGGCACGGGGTCTTACTCTTACTCCTGCCGCCCAGGCTGGAGTTCAGTGGCGCAATCATAGCTCACTGCAGCCTCGACATCCCAGGCTTAGGTGATTCTCCCACCTCAGCCTCGCAAGTAGCTGGGACTACAGGCACGCACCACCACAGCCAGCTAATGTTTTTATATATTTTTAGTAAACACGGGTTTTACCATGTTGGCCAGGCTGATCTCAAACTCCTGGGTTCAAGAGCTCCACCTCCCTCGGCCTCCCAAAGTGCTGGGATTACAGGCACGAGTCACCATGCATGGCCAAAATCTATGATCTTAACCATTTTTAAGTGTACAGTTCAGTGGCATTAAGTATGCTCCCATGGTGCTATCCTGGCTACCATTCACCTCCAGAAAGGGGGGCCTAGATTTTTTTTTGGGGGGGAGTGGTTTGCTCTTGTTGCCCAGGCTGGAGTGCAGTGGCATAATCTCAGCTCACCACAACCTCCGCCTCCCGGGTTCAAGTGATTCTCCTGCCTCAGCCTCCCAAGTAGCTGGGATTATAGGCATCCACCACCATGCCCAGCTAATTTTTTGTATTTTTAGTAGAGACTGTGTTTCGCCTTGTTGGCCAGGATGGTCTCTATCTCTTGACCTTGTGATCCACCCGCTTCGGCCTCCCAAAGTGCTGGGATTACAGGCATGAGTCACCGCGCCCAGCCTTAAGTTTTTGTTTTAGTTTTTGTAACAAAAGTTTATTCTTAAATGTACAACACCTCCAAGACAATTCCAGCTATCGGTGGCAAAAGATGTTACGGCAGGGAATACAGATGTTTAAATACGGATGAAATAAAGGATCACTGTCTCCTCAGGCACAGGAACGGCTTACTTTTCGCCAGATTTCTTTTATTTTTATTTTTATTATTTTTTTAAGATGGGGTTTCACCATGTTGGTCAGGCTGGTCTTGAACTCCTGACCTCAGGTGATCCACCCGCCTTGGCCTCCAAAGTGCTTGGATTACAGGCGTGAGCCACCACGACCCGCCGCCAGATTTCTTAATTCCACCTGTGGCCAGGGGCTCCTTCCCTGTGGTCTTCAATTTTAGATCCTCGAGTTTCTTCTGCTTCTCTTTTTGTTCTGTTTAAAAGCTTTATCTCCTCGTCCATCTCCTTGGCCTGCCTCTTAGGCTGTTTCAGGGGTTTCTTCTTGCCTGCCACCCCTTCCCCCTAATTTTGTATTTTTAGTAGAGACAGAGGTTTCTCCATGTTGGTCAGGCTGGTCTCGAATTCCTGACCTCAGGTGATCCTCCCACCTTGGCCTCCCAAAGTGCTGGGATTACAGGCATGAGCCACCACGCCCGGCAGGGGCCTAGTGTTAATTGGTGCAGGGAGGGGGAGTCAGAGAAGCTCCCTCTTTCTATTTGTATTTTAGTTTTATTGATTTATGTATTGATTTATTTATTTTGAGACGGAGTCTCACTCTGCTGCTTGGGCTGAAGTGCAGTGGCATGATCTCAGTTCATCACAACCTCCACCTCCCGGGGTCAAGTGATTCTCCGGCCTCAGCCTCCCGAGTAGCTGGGACTACAGGTGTGCACCAACATGCCTGGCCAATTTTTGTATTTTTAGTAAAGATGGGGTTTCACTATATTGGCCAG